>JAHDVE020006882.1:0-36728 GCA_022606495.2 Halesus radiatus
GTGCTATTGACGGGCCTTCTTTAAACTAACTTAAATTAAACAAGTACAGAAAAAAAATTACTCACCATTAGGTGAGGGTAGAGGGAGTGGTGATTTGGAGGGGGGGTGGGCGGTGGGAGCAGTCAAAGTTAATAGGAAACATGGTTAGTAAAGGTGATTTACAGGGAGCTATTATCTTGCTTACTAAATTAATTTTAGATTTAATTTTTTTGTTAATTTCTAAAGTTTCTAAGGAGCACAATTTAAAATATCTATCAACATTTGAATGCTTAAACATAGCAAAAGTACATAATAAATAAAACTAACAAACAAAATGTCTAGAAATTGCTGTATAGTAAATGCCGAAAAAATACAAGAAAATGAAATTTATCTGTTGCGACCAAATATGTGTAATTTCTAGAAAAATATCATAATATTAATAATTCAATGAAATCAGAAATGTTAAGCATTTATTATGAAGAAAAAAAAACAGATAATAGAAGTTACAAAATCTTTAATGATTTTGAAACTTCTATTATCCTTCGCCATTCTTCGTATACTCTTTTTGTGTATGAATACACCATATATAGATTCCTGGAATAATGCATCATCCATCTTGTGCTTTATTTTCGGCACGCCTAATGAGCTAAAGGTGAACAACTTATATGATTACATTTGATTCATAAACTGTTTAAAAAGTAACCAAATTTATAGACTTTTCTTTCTTACTTGAACTCTAAATATAGTTTAAATTTTCAAATAATAAAAATGCACCTCGGCATAATATCCAGGAAGAAGATAAAGACTTAATAAAATATACATTATATGGAAATTCCATGGACAGAGAACAAAGCTCATGAAGTGGACACGTTATTGCCTCGTGTTCTTTTTATGGAAACAGCAGTTTTTTTATCTGACGTTTGAATTGTATTGTGATTAGAAAGGGATAAGTATTATGAAGAATTGTTATCGCAATACATACGCTATATAGTTACGTGCGATGTATATGATGGGTATTTAGGTGTCACCGGCGTTGCAGTATCGGTGCAATGACCACCCTCCTCTTAATAGGCCGTCCTCTTCATAGTGATTCTTCCCTACGTATTACATATTTGAAAAATGTTTCTGCACTGGAAGAGCTAGGCCCCCCACCATCTGAAATTGGTCCTGGAAATAAGGAAATAATTATTTTGTGATAAGAAATGCTTGAAATCTAAAATTATTTAAATAAATATGTCGACAGTGTTGTCCTAGGGCTTTATTACTTATGAAAACTAGATTGAGATAAAATGAGGTATTTTTAGGAGTAAAGACTAACCTCTTTCCCTTTTTCACTGTAATTCAATTACGCCAAATAGCAAGCAGCACAGCCTGTCGTATTATCCCGCTATCTTCTACAATACTCCACTCCCACTGATGCGCCAGAATGAGGCTGTATGAAAATTCAACACGTAGTGCAATCTGCTACGGGAGAGCAATTTGCAGTCAGTTCCGATACGCCACGCAACGATATCACGATGTATACATATTATACGATTTTCATGTTTTTTTTTATTAATTTAAACTTCTGACGATCACTGATAACTATAAATATATAGTGGACTTATGCCTATTACTATGGTCATCTCCAGACAGGTTTCCACTAAAACACTAGACACGTAAACAGACGAAAAGATTTACAAAAAACTTACTAATACCACAAGCCGACAGAATAATATTTCAATTAGGGCCCTTACTACATGCAATTAAAGTTTGTAACAACCTTCCACGTACCATCAAATAAATACCCGATCTACTTCTATTAATAATAAAAATGTTTTATTATCTTCTTTTCTTTTATGGAAAAATAATAAATAATGATATCCTCACTGGGATTTCCCGTGCTGAGGATCATATTATCATCACTAAAAACATTCCTTCTAGACAAATGTCACACGTTTAACGAATACTCTGAACACATTAACTGTACGCACTTATATTAAAAGTCTCTGTATTTGAAATATAAATAAGTATTTTAGTTTTATTTATATAAACACATGTATTTTGTGGGTTAACTGTAAGAAATAGGATGTACCTATAAGCTTTTCCCTTTGTACTTTATACATTTCTTGTACAATATATACTTTTTTTTAAAATCAGATCGCTCTTTTAAAAATAATACAGGCATTAGTTTACTTCGTAAAAGTGGAATAGATGTTGATTGGTGTATTTTAAAGAATTAGCGATAAAGAAAGCCAAAAACGCTAATCTTGATTCAATAATAATCAAATTTATTTAAATAATATCCCGATACTGTAAATGTTCCCAATTGACTAATTTTCAGCCCGCTACCCGCTCCCCCCTTTCCTGGGACACCGTCCGCCCTTTTATCTCAATCTGTAGAACAAGTTTATCATAGTTTAGTATTATACTTTAGTAGCGAAGCATGGTGGGCAATAACTTTATAAAAGTGATATAAACAATATGTCAGAATCATAAATACAGGTGGATATGTATTTTTTTACAATTATGTCCTTTATTAGTAAAAAAATGTTATATACAATAGTTAAAAATTATTTACATTGTAAAACTAAGATTTTTAACGATTCAATGATCCAACTCTGACGCCCGATTAATTATAAGTGATAATACTGACGATGATCGAATTTTATCGACTGAGTGACAATGATTATCTAAATGCATGTCTGTTTCTTTTTTTGTTTCACCAAATACAAACTAGATTTTCTTCTTGTACCTATAACAATTTAAGTACTGTTTGTATAAAGTTTCCCGCCAGTCATCTTTCTAAAAACGAACAAGCTGTTGATTCCAAGACGGTGTTTATAGATCCCGTAAGCACTTTAAGGCTATATGCCTGTGGTGCTTTCTTAAAAGTTTCACCTTATTCCTTTAGCAGTAGCCTAGCGCCTATCATGAAATTCAACAGGGTTGGGAATTTTGTCTCCTAGTTCCACAAGGCTTTCCAAGAGATTTTCTCCATCGAAACAAAACAAAAAAAAACTGTTTTGTTTTATTAAATAAACAACATTTTTATATGTACTAGGCACTTGTACTGGATAAACGATATAATTTTCTTTTTTTTTAAATTTAATGTAAATCAAATTTAATAATGTTATTATTAACTTCTGCAAGTATTTTTAGTTGTTATTATTGTGACAGCTGTTTCGGCGTTTAAGGCCATTTTAGCAGATAGCAGATTGATAGCAGATTGATTTGGCTTTATCGAAAGCACGTCGATAAAAGTTGTTATTACCCACTGAAGAAATAAACCGATAGAAGTGTGCTGTAGGCGTATTCGCGTGCTCAGAATAGCACAATTTTTACTTTCTTCTTTTGAAAATTTTATGAATATTTTATAAACCTGTTTTTTTTTGCAGATGCTCAATTTAATAATCCGCAGGATTAGATTTTTTTTTAACAACTATAAGTTTGGTAAGATTAGGGTTAATGTCGTTAGACCAAACCATTGTTATTTTTTAATAGGACATATGTAAACTCATACTTCTATGGTGTTTTGGAAAAGAAAGATGACTCAGCAAAAATGCGACATGGAGTTGAGTATGCCAAACGATTCCTAGTGATGTTTTTATATGGAGAATGGAGATAGGTCCGCTCGATAAATTGTCTTCCGAGATATTACCTATTGACGTATAGAGGTGAGTCCCATGTTTTATAAATTAACACGCACTTAGATATAATTAAAGTTTTCTCTATTTACCAAACCATTTATTTTAAAATATTGACATAGAAAACAGAGACAACTTCAATAATCGCTATATTCTGTGACTCGAGATACGCAACAATTAAGTGCTTATTCAGACAGGGCGGTTGAAACCGAGCGGTTTGACGTGACCTTTCGCACGTCGGCGGCTACCGCGCGGTTTTGCTGCTTCTCAATGAGTTTAAATTTAAAATACACAGTGTTCGGAAATTAGTGGTACAATCGAAAAACTGGTGAACGTAGAGAACCCAAAAAGACATTTTTTTGCTACGGTTATCCATTACGTTCAGTAACTATAGGATTAAAAAAACATTGGATCCGGGTTTACATTTTAAAAGACATTAAATCATTGATAGTAGTCCCGTAGGAACCGAATATTTTGAATTTTCACACAAAAAAATTCAACTCACGTCTCGAATTATTCAAATATATCAGTTTTCAACTTATACCACTATTTTCTGGACACTCGAGAACCGCGCGGCGACTGCTCTCTCATAGCTCTTCATACACCTCGAGTCGCGCGAGTTAACTTAAATGGAAATATATTTAACAAGATTACTAAGTAGGGTACTTTAAATATGCAATGCAGATAAGTTGCCTGTCCGAAGTTAGAATGCCGATAGATGCCGGCTTTCCCTTCGGGTGAAGTTTTATAGCCTCCATCCGGCAGGGTCGCTGTTCTTCTGGTTTGGGGTAATATTCTGGGTGGTCCTGGCTCCCGGTGGGCAGTTGTTATCAGCCGTTGTTTGGGCGATCGAAGTATGTAGGAGAAGGTAATACGCGGGAACAGTGTGACTCGAGATTTTAAGCTGTCGTCTAAACCGAGCGGTTTCGTGTAAATACTAGTATATAGCTCCACACACTTCGACAACCGAGCAGTTGAACCGTTCTGTGTGAATAAGCACCAAGTACTTAAAGAAAAGTTCTTCATTACAATTCACAGATCTGACAAGAATGCAAGATCGGCTCCCCTGTAAAGTTGACTAATATTGACTAGTCTCTCTTTGTGTGGAGTATATAATATACATGTTCGTTAGTCAGATTCCGATATAAATCACTTTCCTGGAATAATCAGTTCAGTGTTATTACCTATTAATATAACAATTCTGATAATGTCGTTCATCGGTGTTTACTTGACCCAATTACTTGGAATAAATATTGGCTATATTTTGTGTAGTGTTTACTTGTTCTTTTTGCGATTGGAAAAAGCCGTTAGCTTTGGAAAGTGACGTTGTGTTTTATAACTAATGGGTTCTGTCGCCATCAGATTTCGAGCAAGAAACCGAGATAGCACTTAAGATTTATGATATTTTATTCAGGGGCGCGGAAAAGGGGTTGACGACCTCGTTCTTGAAATTTTTACCAATCTGTTGCTAGAATATTATTTGACATCGGGAAAAATATTCGCGCTTTGTGAATTCCCAGACGCCACACGTAGCGGCAATTTAGTAATTTAATGCACCAACTATGCAGTTTTTTAAGATGAATTCCTCTACCAGATAAAAATTGAACATTATTTATAATATCACACAATCAAACACCATCACTTATGCGTGTATTTGAAGAGCAAGGCAAGTGTAATCGTTACCGGGAAAGATTTGTGATTATAGTAGTTGGAAGGTAGAAAATTTTGAAGACCAAATCCCGAACGTAGAATTTACCTTATCTCCTGTACTTTTCAAATTCAAATGACCCTAAAATATTAAGAAACCATCACGTCGTTCCTCCCGGGGGTAATAATGCAGTGGACCGCGACACAATTCTTGTCTTGGTATACACTATTTGCTTCATTCACATTTATGCACCATCTTATACATTTATAACTCTAATAGCAAATGACGCGATGATTTTTAATATTGGTTAACATATAATATCACCATACTGTGAAATATGCCTATTTATTTTGCAACACAATTTATATTTAAAAAAAAAATTATGTTCTGTATAGCCCCATGTTTGTGAAAAATCACCTGAAAGGATCACCTTCTTTCAATAATACATATTTTGTTAACCATTTGTTGGTGTGTATAAAAACTACTTATGATCAGATATTTTTCCATAACTGTTACAAAAACATAAATAGCCGTTGTAAATTCTTTTTTTTAACAGCCCAACTGATGGCTTAGGTGCAAAATTTATTCTCGTTTATGAAAAGAAGGGAGTTCTTTAGATAAAGTAAGCATCTATCACCAGACCATGCCATATGTTATTTTTACATTTTCTTAAATACGTTTCACTATTTAACGCAGCCCTGATTCTCGCTTAAGATGAGCCAGATGCTCGGGAAATGTTCTAATACAAGGAGGCATCAGTTTGATTTAATATTTCAATAACGTCCACATCTTTTACATGCCATAACAGTTTGCATGTTTATCTTTTTACTTGTGTGCATAAAAATAAGGGTCTCCGCATAAATTCTTTTATCACATTTTTAAAAACACACAAAAAATAATTCTTAACTCCTCGATGACATAATATTGTATCTATTACGAATAAACAAAAGATTTTTTTTCCATTCGGATAGTGATGCATTTATTTTTATTTGTTTTGTTAATGAACAACTTAACATATAAATGCAAATATCAATGAACATATCTCTTTTAAAGGGAAAGATAGAATAGCTGATTGAGAAAAGGGAGTAAGACCATCAATGGGAACCAAACTGGACGTGGAAAAAATTTCCACTGGTCAAATTTAAAAAGCGCACCTTTCTTAAAAATCATAATGTCGATATTAGTATTCTGGGTGGTTTTACAGGGAAAACATATTATTAATGTAAAAACCTCACAGAATAGAGAATTTTATAAATAAATCAGTCTTACCGGTAATAAGTAATTTTAAACACCGTCCGTATTAGAATTGGGTGGGAGTTAATAAAATCAAATAAGTAAGTATTTGCAATGTGGATTAATCAAAGTTTGAAAATGGCCTTGAACGCCGAAACAGCTGTAACACTAAAATACTTATAATATTATTAATTATAATAGAATTATTAAATTCGATCAACAATATCGATGTGCAATAATTTTTTCTCCCGCATTATATTAAAATTTATATCTTTAAAAATGTAAAAACCCTTGAGGCAATTGAGGGCATATGTAATATAAAAAAAGGACTATGAATGCTATTTTATAGTGAAGTTTTTTAAGATTAGTAACCACATTTTAAGTCATCGGTCATATTAAGATACAATGGTTTATTTAATAATTTAACAAAATAAAGTATGTAGTAAATGTTTTAGGAAGTTCTCATTTTACATGTTAGTGATCACATGAACAATTAAAAAAATTGCTCTTCAATCGTCTTTTACCAGGATGTTCTTTGAACATATTTGAAAAATCTTTAATACCTTCGTTCCTTAAAAAAGTGTGTCTAGAAACCTTTTACCTATATGCAGTCATACAGCATGCAGTTATAATCATTCATTCCTAGTGGTAAAAATATTCAAATTTATTCACAAGTTTCTTCACTTTCACTTTCTGGAGTCATTATTAATAAATGAATTAAAAATTACTTTATAATCAATCAATAACATACGAGTATACATAACATGTTTCGAAAATGAAGATTCATCGGGACATAAGGAATACAAAAAAATAATTGTCTCAAGTATAGACAAATGATAAACATAGAACACAATAATAATAATAATAATTGGATGATTTGTATAGCGCCGTTTTTGTGAAAAATCACCTCAAGGGCGCTGTACAAATATCACTTCCTATTTTTTTATGTAATTATGCACAAAAAGATACAGAAAAACATACTTACCTGGCAGGTCGCTTCAGATGAACACAGTTTTATTAGAAAATTTAAGTATATATATGACATTTTTACAGTTGCCATTTTATCCTTCATTTCTATTGATGTTACATTTATTAGAAGATTGGTGGTAAAAGAAGGGTTTGTATTTATTTGAAATATTTATAATTTTTAGAAGTGGAAAATATTTATAAAATGACATTAAAAAGCGTAAGAAATGATATTAACATTTTTTATACTTTTAGTTATTTACAGTGTTGAGGGGTGTGGACGCATTTGGGCACCAATGAGTGAATTTTTTAAACATTTTCTATGAGTGACTTTAGGTAAGCACTAACCACCTAGTATAGCTAAGCAATCTATGTGTGCATGTAAGAATAGAGAAATTATAAACATATTAAAAAATTGACTAAAGGATCTCAGTAATTAATCAAAAATGTTAAAAAATATATATATAAATAATTGAATAATTTTATTTTTTATTATTAATATTAATAATAAAAAAATATGTAATTAAAAGAAATTCAATTGATAGCTATTTTAAAAAAATCATTATTAATTATATTTATTTCACTGATAATACTTTTCCTTATTTCTAAAATTTCAAAAAAGTGGTGATAACAAAATATTTTTAAATTCATTTATTGTAAAAATATTTTTTAATTTATTTATTGTAAAAATATTTTTTAATTTATTTATTGTAAAAATATTTTTTTATTCAGTAAACTTTGAACACTTTAATCAATGATTTGTCAAAAATATTTAGGTTGGAAGTAGGAACCGCCACAACACCATACATTTTCATTAGATATTAAGTATCTTCAGAAAACATCCATATCGTAAGAAATAGTACAGAAGGGAATTCTTCCAAATTTTAATCAAATAGTATCCGCAAACAGGCCCCGAGATTATTATGATTTATTCAAATCAGAAAACATATATAACTTTTAGGCCAAATGGATTTACTGGTCTTAAAACTGTATTTGGACGCGTGTTGTTTCCCGAGTGAAATATAAAGAAATATTCGTAGACTTAATACGTACGAGCATTCGGAAGCTTTGAAAGAATAATACGGTGGTAAAAAGTTTAGGAATAAACAACATACGCGGGAATTCCCTGACGCGTATCTGGCCTTGTGCTGAGGGACGTGGCTTGCTTTTACTCGTATTTACATATAAACAAGCCAGACTTGTTCGAGGAAAGATATGGATATAGAAAATGTAAAAAGGTGCAAAATCTCAAATAATTCATTGAAGTATAGTCGAGTGAGTAGGTACGCATTTATACCGATTTCCCAATTTGAAGTCACCTGAAAACAATCTTCTAAGCATCTAAAAATGTGAAAAAAATCATCCCTTATCGGTCATAATAATCGCATTAGTCGTTATAATAATTTCGGTATTAGGGACAATTCCTCAGAAATAGGATTCCACTTGTCCCCTACACGATTCATATTCATTTTTTAATTTTTTTATTAGCGCTATCGGCAATCAAATGATCGTTAAAATATTTTTGAAGTATTCGCAAATCAGAAAAGTAACATTTGGTAAAAATGTCGTTATTTTGATTTCTGCGTATTATAAGTAAAATATGTATAGGTACATACATAAATAACCAAAAAATATTGCATAAACATTGTGCTGTTCAAACAAATTTTTATATCACTTATTGTGGCAAAAAGCGCAGTGTTATGATTGTGGTTTTAATACAAATCAATCTATCTGTTAATAAACAAATAAAAATTCTCTTTCTAACGTAAATAAAAAACGTCAATCGTCAGTATTTGCTGAAAGTAAACAGCAACGTAAAGCACAGTAAATATTGTCTCCCTAAGATTAAGAAAATTAATTATGAATAACAGGCCAACATGCAAACGTGTGTGTTATGATTAGCCGCAGCCAGGATTGCAGACAGAATATTTATGTATTTAACACAAGTACCCCACACATGGTATAATAATGGAATTAAAAAAGCATTATATAGTGTAAATATCATAATAAAATAATAACTTTAATTTTTATCTTAATTTTATTCTTACAATGTACAACAGTGTACCTATATTACGGTAATGTTAAGTACTCAGACTCGAGGATATGTCTATTTTATCTCAGTGTAACATTCTACATTCGACAAATTTACTTTATTCTTTGCTATTAGAGTGATTTTATGACTCTAAAAATCGTACAGTTTAGTCAGTATCGGTCCTCTACACGTTCACTGATTGTCAAAAATGTGCATTTCACCAAATCATATATGAAGAATGGATAAAAAGTATACAGTAAAGTCCCGATATCAACTGGCGGAAAAGAGATAACTAATGGCTTGTAGAAATGAGATCACTGAGGCGTATCTGTGTCTGAACAAATTTCGAACATAGAGATCCGGAAAGAATAAAGGCGGATATAAGCGTAATAAATAGGATTTAAAAGGGACGCTTAAATTGTTTTGATATTTCGAGCGGATGAACGAAAAATTCTTTTTTTTTGGTTCTTGAACAAAAATGAACAAGATTTGTGGAGAATTATACAGAAACGCATTTAATAAAATGAAATTAAGGTTTTTTTTGTGTGGTCATAATTCAATAACGTTATTTTACATTACGGAGTTCAGATTACATTTTTAATCCTGCTGACCTCATTTATCGCAACGTTAAAATGTATTTTGCCATTTTACATTAAACAACGAATTCTATGAAGTCTTTGTTTTTATCGTGGCCTGACAGTAGAAAGAAAAAAGTAACACAGCATTTTGTTCCCGGAAAAACAAACACAGTTACAAGTACATTTGTGTATGAAATAGAGTATGTCTCTTGGATTATTCAATCAAAATTCATGCACCTTTTGAATAGCTTTGCCATTTGATGAAAACACATTTTGCAAGCTCGACAACACGCCGTATATTTTCTATACAACGGAATTACCGAAAACATGTTGTCTCTATAACAACGAGCAAGTCAAAAGCCCCTACCTCGAAATAGGGTTCCGTCGGAATCCTAATCAAGATAACCACAAATTCATACTACCGGAAGACAGAATGATACCGAATCACAGTACCGTGCAATTTTATATGATTATGTAAAATATGGTTAAAAAATACACATCAACCGAAATGAAAAGAGAGTTTAGTTAACTGTAAAAAAATGATTAATGTTTTTATACAATTATTTGTTCAAGACGACTCATGTTTTGAAATGTGATAGTGGTAATTATAGGTACAATGGGCGCAGATGGCAAGGTTGAAATTGCTTTGTCGCATCGACCATATTTAAATAACCAAATTTCGTGGTTGAGTGGTTACGATCCTTGGCTATGAATCCGAAGGTCGCGGGTTAAAATCCCGGCCTGCGCAGGTAAATACTATTTGATTAAAATGTGTCATCTCACAATTTATTTATTAAAAATAATATGTAATATATTTGCGGCACGTTCCAGAGTGGTAGATACTGTCAGTATCGCCCTGACGAAAGACCACCATTCAGAATCGAAACATTCCTTGAAATGGCTTTTGCCATGGTTGGCGACGAGATCTGAATAGCCAGGTTTTTTCTCCCTTCTCCCATCTCCTTCCCCCATCAATACTTTTGGCCTCACAACATACCTTAATTGGAGATGGCATAGTTTCAATTTACTTTAGGCAGATGGGACTCTTGTGTGGTATCATATAAAAATAAAAATAAAAAGGATTTTGATCACTCCAAAACAATATTATTTATTATCTCATATGATTGAGTATTTTTAATAATAATTAAGACGTTATAACACTATACAAACTATTAAGGTACCTTGGACATCCAATAGCTTAAAGCCGTTTTTCTAGGTTATCAAAATACGGAATTTGATCGTCAGTGGCTATTGTATTGCGTCGGGTTGCCACCGAGGCGTTGTGAGTTTAGTCAATTCCTCTGCCGTCTAGGTCCTGCATCAAAACACAAAAAACAATTTTCGTTTAGTACGAGATGGTAGTAGAAGATTTTTAAGTAATTTTAGTTTAATCGTAACCAGGGAATGTTTATTTTTCTATAATAATAGTAATTTAAATATGAATCATATTTCAAAGTATGTATTTATTTAATAGCCTTTTAAAGACGTTCACGACATCAATCGCCTTTAAAGAATAAAAAAAGTGACGCTTTAAAATTTATTGAATTGATCGTCATTAAACCTTAAGCAATTTACACTTTAAAATAATAAAAAGATAATATTGCGCCATGCTAAAATCATAAATTTGAAATAACCGGGTTAAGTGGGTTTATTTAATTTTATTAGAATTTCTCAGATTAAAACTGCAGTAATAGACTATCTCGAGAGCTAACTTTGAAGAACAAAGACCACCACCGGACGTAAATTTACGCCTTACCCGAAAATATTGAAAACATAAAATTTGGAGTTATAAAAGCCGAACTTTGGAGATTGAAAAACCCATTTTCGGTTTTAGCGCCTGGGGCTGTCGGAATAGCGAAATATTCTTACTAAGGAATAATTATTAGCTTAACTTATTTTTAGCAGACATCTGCCCACAAATATTCAACGTTATAATTTAGTGACATATTTTATAAAAAAAATGAAAAATCGCCCCTCTACCAAGAAAACTTTTTTTTTTAAATGACTCATTTTTGAAATACTTTATAATATGCAGGACACATTATTCAATAACCAATTTCGATATTCACGGTAAAGAAGTACTGATAGGACCCTAAAACTAACCGAATCGATAAGATTATCGTGTTATGCGGAACACATGCTAGCGGAAGGTAGCGAACCTACAAATGTTAACCTACCATAGAAGCAGTTTGGAGGGACCTCATTTGATAGTGAAAAGGCAGTAGCTGTTGATAATAATTTTAAATTAACTTATACAGCATGGCAATAAAATGTAAACAATTAATAAAGTGAAACTACATTTTATCATTACTGT
Organism: Halesus radiatus; assembly: GCA_022606495.2. NCBI lineage: Eukaryota > Metazoa > Arthropoda > Insecta > Trichoptera > Limnephilidae > Halesus > Halesus radiatus. The sequence continues at coordinate 12,377 of JAHDVE020006882.1, forward strand.
GACAAAACCAAGCACACTGACTTGTTCCACAAATTCATTTTTTTCACATTCGAATTTGTCAGTTCTTTAAAAACAATTTTTGTATTTATATTTTGTACCTCTGAAATAATTTGATTTATCAAACATCTAATATCGTTATTATTACGGCACATACATTTTAGAAATACAAAAATCGCCATTTCCCCGTAATTATTTTCTTTGAAAAGTGTTAAATAATTTAAAAAAATGTTCGAACATGAAATTGTCTTAAAATTTGATGTAGAATTATCTCCTTTCGAAAAGTACCACTATTTTCTGGATACCGTTTGGTGAAAGTAAAAAACGTTCGATTGGACCATTGTGCTTTTTTAAACTTACAATAATCTTTCTATGGGCCATCTTGGTGTTGTCATTTAAAATGTTTTAAAGTAAAGCAGCGGCCTTATGTTTGGTCTTCTACAAAATGTCAGACTGTATATAACTCAAGTAACGAGTTCCGATGTTTCTATATTCCACAATACTTTTGCTTTTTAGCATAATATATACATATTTAAACTAGATGCAAGATGCAGACGGCGCGACCGGACATTGGACGATATAAGTATAATAGCAAGGACATAGAATTACCACCCGTTTTAGTGAACATCATCACAAAAAGCACGCAGGCAAGATAATTAACAATGAAATGGAATAACATACTAGTTGGACTCAAAGCGTAAACAACTTGGCAAAACAAGGTAGGCTGTTATATCTTGATACGGTTTTCTTCATCACCAGGAAAATGTGGAGAAAGCCCATAGCCGATCAACCCCTCTTCCTCAACCCATACAAATAGAGACAAGTATTTTCAAACTCTCAGTATAAAACAAAACCCTTATATTTGACAAGCATGGTATACCCTTATAATAGAGACTAAGAGCGATACCTATCACATAAGACTTAAAAATAAAACGATTCCCTTCAAAGCACATATTCGCAGAAGGAGAGTAAAATTACGAAAGTAAAGTTAAATGACGAATTATTTAAATCCTAGACAACGTAAAAGAATGTTTTATTATTCCGAAGAAAACAGTTCTTATTTTTTCTTTACAAGAAATTATTGACACCATCCAAGTTTTTCCATTTGCTGTTTCTCCGATTGAAACAAGTAGTTCGTGTTTATGATTTCATTTATGTACACTTTTCCAAAGCTCTGATATGGAAATCTTGGCGCAAGTGTTGCTTTTATTTTGTGACTAAATCGGAAGCAAGGCATAGTCACAGGTAAAGTAAAATGCATAGTTATACTCAACGTGAATATTTTTTGTCATTAACACAAAAATTTTCGCACGAAAATAAATATGTGATAATCACGTAATATTTTGAAAGCGTACAAAATAATGTATATTTTTATCAATTTTGAACAGGGAATTATTTCAATCTTATTTTTTATTAAACCCCTTTAGATAATGCGACGCGTCAAGTTTATCACAGAATTTAAGCCAACGTAGTAAATTACCTCGTGAAGACTTATTATATATTTTCCAACTATTATTTCGTTAATTTAGGAAGACAGGTATATCAAGTTATTGAGAAGGTACTCCATCACCAAATATGCAGAAAATTACTCCCACGATCGCAATTGTTTTGTAAATAATATTACTGAATACATTGTTTTGCCCAAAAAGGAAGAAATATTCTCTTGGAAATTTACCTGAGTTAGGGTAATGGAAATCATCGTATACCAAAGTATCTTATAAAGAGCCTCACTCACACAGACTATTGGTGTCTTACCTCTATTACGTTCGAGAATTAAAGTTTTTAGACGTGTCACAATTCAGCTTGATATGGGCCTTGCAAGTGGGCAGAAAGACACGATGTTATTTTGTTATTCGGTATCAAAAAAAAATCAATTAGGTTTCTTAAAACTTACGTGTGTTTTATGACAAAGCGACATAAATGGACAAACCTATCAAAAACAGCGATAATTGCAGTATTTGGACCGGCTGTTACTAGTTTAAAATGTATTTTCAGCATTGAGGAAAAAAATTACCTTTGTTATTGCATTGAAAAGTTTAATATTTTAATTCTTTAGTGTAAATGGATTATTTTCTATTTTAATGCAGGTTGTGTGCAATTAATAAATCTATATTTTAAAACTCAAACGTCAGTGCAATAACCGCACATCGAAACAGTGGATTTAATTTCTTCCAGTTCTGGAACAAACTAAGCGGACTCATTCTCTACCTCGTTTCGTATTATGGTTAGAAATGTATTTGTTTATTTGTAAGAGAGAAACAGCTTTTTTAACAAAGATACATATATACATAGGTGGAAAAACCAAATTGAAGCCAAACATATATGATACAAATGATATAAGCAGAGACAAAAAGAAGAAAAAAACACGCTTTTTCAGAAAAATTAACCAAAGTAGTCGATTGCCTTAATTAGTTTTGACGTGGGCCGTACAGCGTCTGATAATTATTGAATTTTGTGATTCAAATGATTCAAAATGTTCATTTACTTGTTATTATTAAAATATATATGTATTAACAACTAATTTATGACATTTTTTGTTCGTGTGTGTTATTTTTTCATATGAAACTTTGATGGTTTATACAATCATCACGCCGTTTCCGTCATCACGGTATTGTTCATTTAGAATAACGTTTTCAACCGCGTATTTTTGTAATTTGATCGTGTTGTAGCAATAATTCATATAACCGCATGTTTTAATATAATATTCAGTAAAAACATCTAACAGGTCTATAAAGAAATAGATGTTTTGTATACGTTTAATATAAAGCGCATTACGGTTTTACGCAATATTTTTTAAATGGGATCTGTCAAACGAAATTGAGGTTACATTTGTAACGAAAAATCTAAAATAAGGTCCTTTAATTTATATATTATCCCATAAATGTGGTGATTTGATTATATAAAACTAAAAATGAGGTTTTTTTACTAGTTCTCACTTAAATTGCGTTATACAATATTAACAATACCGTTTTGAAAAATTGTTAAAAAAATACGAAAAACATTACGATTGTGATTGTGATGAAGTGTAAATGAAGTTTGCGGAATTTTTATTAATTAATCATAAATGAAACGTAAAACGTGAAGTCACAATATCCTTTTAATGCATTTGTGTCGGATATCCAGTTTTTTAGTATGGAAAAAGTAATATTACAGATTACAAGAAAAAAAAAACCATCGGTAAGCGATTTTAAAAACTTTGTCCATGTCCGCGTTCAAAGTTTTAGTATTTTTGAATTACATACGTCCTTTTGGAATATACAAATCTGAAAGAGTCTTTCATCTGCTTTCAAAACGAGTATTCAATTTTAGGGTATATTCAAAAACAGCGAATTTATTTGAAATTGAATGTCAAGCCGATATATCTTACCAACTTGTTGGAGTACTGTTCAGACGTGCATTATTTTATCTTCAAAAGAATTCACATTTTATCGAGTCTTACTAAAAGTTATAGCCTAATTTTGTTTCCTCGGAGTGTTTCCATTTCGCATAGTGTATTTCACGACAATCATCGCATATTAACTTAAAACTATTTTATTAAAAACGTTAGTTCTTATTACGTGAATTTGGTGACATTATTGTTCGTCAACGGTGTAAGTACCTGACTTCTCCGCCGCATCGTAGCGTAGTGTCCAGTGATTCTACTAGCACCGAGTAATCAGGGCGGTTCCAGCAACCAATTTTCCAACAGATTTTTTTTACCTTGTTTATCTTCAAATAACTACTCACAAAATGGATGCTCAGGCATATATATCTCTGGCGAAGGACGCAGTTAATCTATTGACCAATATGATCATGGGATCCCAAAAACAAATTTACTAAAGAACATATCGCCAAAATAATTCCTAAAACCAATGATATATTAGGAACAATTGCCCAAATGGCAGTCAAAATGGCAACTATCGAGGGAGAATTAGAAGCTCATAAAAATATAGCCCCGAATGTGTGCATTTCTGCAGTTTCACAAACCCAAACTGTCTGCGAAATCCTTGCTGAAATGAAGGAACAAAGTTACAGAGACAAAATGTTATTATTCATAACGTTCCAGAGAGTACGTCCTTATCTCAGATAGAATCAATAAATATGGACATAACAACTACCAAGAAAATAATCTCTGATATTGATACTTCAACAATAAATCTTGATCTTAAAAATTACAGATTGATTAAAAGAAATGTTGACAAACCAAGAGAAATAAAAGTCGAGTTTCTGGATGCAAAATTGCCTAAAATTCTCTTAAGCAAGAAACATGCATTGAAAAACACCAGGATCTATCATTTATGCAGCGGAAACAATTAACGGACCTCAGAAATGAACTAGAAATTAGAAAAACTTCTGGTGAGACCTACATAACATTTAAATATATCAACAAAAATCCTATCGTTAAAATACATCGAAAATTTAAAATTTTTATTACAAATTTTCTATAAAAATGTACGTGGACTAAGAACTAAATTACAGGACTTGAAATCAACCTTACCTACGATGGATCATGATATTTACTCTTTCACTGAGACATGGATCAATAGCAACATCAAAAATACAGAGTTGGGTTTCTTCGAACATTCAGTGTACAGATGTGACAGAAGTGAAAGTACCAATAATAAAACTAGAGGAGGCGGTGTATCCATAAATAAAAAAACTTAATTCAAGAAAACTCAAATGCATCTACACAAATCTAGAACAACTGTTCATCATGGTATCTACCAAAAAGGAAAAAAAATATATTCGGCTGCATCTACATTCCTCCTTCTTCTGGCGCTCAATTATATAAAGACCACTACCTCGAAGTAGAAGCAATGGGAAGGAGATTTCCTGAAGCTACCTTTATTTTAACACAAGACTACAATATACCTAATGTTGTATGGGATATAGAAAACAATAAGACTTCTTGCTCGGACAACATCAACCATGGCTCCCATGAAATTATCAAAATGATTGAATATCACAGTTCAATACCGAAAAAGATTCCACCTGCATCTGCAAAATTGAACTTTTTCAAAGCAGATTTTAATCAAATCAATAATCTACAATAAAAAACACATAAATTTGTTGTAGACCACTTTTATTTTATCAAAACTCTACCGGTTTCGGAAGCACCCTTCCTTCATCAGGAGAATATTAAAAAACTTATGATATAGAATATTGACAAGACATATAAATTTTAGGTGTTGGAGTGGGGGGTAAGCAAATGGGTAGGGGTAATTGTAGGATTTCCGGGAAGAACAGAGCGATTTATTGGGAAAATATTCAGAATGTGACTAAAAGATAAGTTAATTTGGTTATTTAAAATACTAGCATTATTATTAAGGGATTTTCTAATTTCGAGTGCTTCTAAGTTATCCAATTTTTTGCTTTTATTGTTACGGTGAAGAATTGTAACCCCTGTGTCCTTGTTAAAAGTGTGATCTTTGGAAATTAGATGATTGGCAAATTCTGAGAAGTTATTATTACTTAAGCATATTAAATGTTCTGTGACTCATATTAAGCATATTAAATGTAATATTTATATTTCTAGTTGTTTTACCTATGTAGAACGATGGACAATCATTACAACATAGTTGGTAAATACCTGAGTGGCTTAATTTATGTTCTCTATCTTTAGTATTTTTTAGTAATTTAGCTAAATTGTTATCAGTATAGAACGCGGGTTTAATGTGGGAAGGAAATTTTTTTGTGATAAGTGAGGAAAAGTTGGATAATAATAATAATAAACGGATTATTTTTATAGCGCCGTTTTCGTGAGAAAATCACCTGAAGGGCGCTTTACAACATAATTTATCTAACCTATACCTTATCACTTAGACTCATATATATATATATAAGATTCTGCGCCATTGAACGGGATTTATTATTTTCAGGTGTATTAAATAAAAATGTATTTGTTGAAATTAGTTTAAGTTTCTTATTGAGGATTTTATCAATTAAATTTGTAGAATAACCATTATTTAGAGCAATTTGTTTAATTTTTGAAAGTTCAATCGTGAAATTAACAGATGATAGTGGGATTTTTACTAGCCGGTGCACCATTGAATGATAAGCAGAATGTTTATGTGAGACCGGATGGTTTGACATGTTATATATTGTTATATCTGTGTATGTAGGTTTACGAAAAATGTTGAATTCAATTCTGTTATTTATTGAAGTTAGTGTTAAATCTAAAAAATTAATCGATGCATTACTGCCTATCTCTAAAGTGAATTGGATGCTTTTGTGGAATGAGTTTATAAGAAGAAGGAATTTAGTCAGTTGCCGATCTGTCCCTGTCCCGATATAGAAGATATCGTCTACGTATCTTTTCCATGTAAGAACATTGTTCAAAAGTGATGAATTACAATTAAAAATCTTATTTTCTAAGTTATTCATAAAAATATCTGCTAACAGTGGACTCGTCGGCGCGCCCATCGGAGGCCTTGATTCTGCTGGTAGATACAGTTGTTGTATTGGAAATAATTTTGGTTTATGCACATATTGAATAGGCGGGACAGGTCATTAATCATATCAATATCTAAATTAGAGGAGTTTAGGATATCTACAATTATTTCTTTGCAATCAGTAGTTGGGACATTTGGGAACAAATTAATTACATCAAAGGAAATAAGTTTGGCATTATTGGGAATAACTTAGTCCTTAACTGCACTTATCAGTTCAAAGGAGTTCTTGATCGTATACTTAGGGGAAAACACATTAATATTATTAAAGACATTCGTTATGTGAGAAACTATTATGAAATTCGGGGAAGCACAACATTATACCACGGGTCTGATGGGTTTATTGCTTTTATGTATTTTCAAAAACCCGTATAAGTTAAATCAATAATCTTTTATCCTCTGCTGACTGGAACTTTTTGGATGTGGGAGTAAACATTAATGAAATGGAAGATAAATTTTACTCAATTCTAAATAGTGCTAGTAATTTATTTGTACCTATTTCTAAAATAACTGTTCAAAAATACCCAAAATGGTTTAGTAAAGATCTCATCAATACAATCAAAGACAAAAAAATGCGCATAAAGTTTACAAATCAACATGGAATCCTAAAGATTACACAAAATTTAATGAATTGAGATCAAATACTAAAATAATGTCAAAATTATGTTACAAAAAGTGCATTGAAAACTGTGAAGAATTGGCTGTTGCCAATCCCCAGAATATTTATAAATTTTCAAACATGCTTAATATCGATGACTCTGGTATTCCCTCTAACATGTATCTAGATAAGAAAATGGCCAATAATCCTCAAGAAGTCGTTAATCTTTTTGCCGAATTCTTCAGCAAAGTCTATGATACTAAAAACGACTTTCCTTCGCTCGACGCTTTAACAACTAATACTGACAATAAGATCGATTTTAATTAATGTATATTTAAAGAAAGTGATATTAGAACTAAATTGAAATCCATAAATCTTAACAAATCAGTTGGTCCCGATAACATACCTCCAATCTTTTTATTTAAATGTTTATCAGTCTTGAATTATCCTCTTACTAAACTTTTTAACTTGTCTCTAAAAATTGGCACCTATCCGAAGAAATGGAAAACGAGCTTACTGTCTCCAATCTTCAAAAAAGGAAATAAATCTCATCATCAGTCATCAATTCCGAAACTATTTGAATCTGCTCTGCTTACCAAACTCTCGCCTGAAATTAATAAAGTAATTTCACATCTACAACACGGTTTTATGGCAAAAAGATCGACTCTTACAAACTTAATGATTTATGAGGAACACTTATTCAAAACTATTGCATAAGCGTCTCCAAACAGACGTAGTGTATAATGATTTTAGTAAGGCATTCGACAAAGTCTCACATAAAATTCTCATACATAAATTAAGTACTCTTGGAAAAACCGGCAATATTTTAAGATGGTTTGAATGTTATCTACACAAAAGAAAAATATCGGTTAAACTCATTTCACACTTTTCATACCAGTTTGAAATCTTCAGCGGCGTTCCACAGGGGTCACATTTGGGACCAGTATTGTTTTCCTTTTTTATCAACCACATAACTACTATTTTTGATGGAGTTATGATACTCCAATTCGTTGATGATCTTAAAATTTACAAAACTCTTACTAATCTCAATGACTGTTACGTATTGCAATTGAATCTTGAGAGGCTACAAGAGTGGTGCCTTCGTAATGAACTGTTTTTCAATATTTAAAAACGTCAAACTATAACTGCTATGAAATTTTTGGATTTATTTTGAGAACGGTGAAAGATTTAAAATTAATTAACTCCTTTAAATAATAGATCAATGGATTGGTGAAAAGCAATTTAGAGTATAATTCTACAATCTGGGCTCCATATTATAAGATTCACCAACAAAAAATTGAGAGAGTGCTGCATAAATTTCTTCGATTTATTAATTACAAGTTAGGTATTCCAATTGAAAATCTTAATTATACATTTTTAATGAACCTACTTAACCTAACCGATTTATCATCTAGGCGAGCAGTGAGCGATTTAGTATGTCTCTTCAAAATAGTAAATGGCAGATTGGACGCCCTGGATTTAACGAGCCTTATTACCCTGCGAATACCTAGCCGTGATAAGAGACAGATGGCTCTGTATAACAATCCAGCGTCTTCAAATAATTATTTAGAGAACGCTCCTATTCAAAGATTGCACAGACTTGGTAATGAGTTTAGTTCAATTGATATTTACCGTTACAACACCGTGTCCAAGCTAAAAATCAGTTTATTTGAATGTTTTTATTAAATTTATAAAGTTTTTTTTTCATGTGCATATTTTTTTGTTGTTATTTTTATTATGTTGTGTTTCTGTAAAATACACAACCGGGCATAATAAAGGTTTGCTGTTTTATAAATACGTAAATTATAAACTGTTCATGTTTTACAACGTCATAGTAAATATAAATCTACTGCTACTTAGTTTTTTTTTCATGTGCATCTTTTTTGTTATATTTATTATGTTTCGTTTCTGTAAAACATCTAATCAGGCATAATAAAGGTTTGCTGTTTTATAAACACGTATATTATAAAATGTTCATGTTTTACAACGTCATAGTAATTATAAATCTACTGCCTTTATTACCCACCTATTGCGCTGAAACTAGCTACTTACATAGTATCTACCTTCTCACTTCTTTATAATTATGTTATTATATTATGCACTAAACTACTTCTTATACTCTTTTGTACAACCTGCTGTTATAATGTAACAACAGGTTAAACTATTATTCATTGCGATATTTACGATATTTTATCTACATACCTCTTTAACACTTTATTTATTATTTTATGTGTACATTATTGTACTCGCTGGTAAAACTATGTGATACATGTATCAATATGTAAAAGTCTTCTAGGCGTGAATAAATAAATATGTCTCGCACAATGTTCAATGTGACAGATCTGTGAAGAAAACTTGTCCGTAAATTAAATTTATATCAAAGGGGTTTATAGTTTCAAATAAAGCCTACGTTTAAAGTACCTATATACTCGCCAACATCGAATTGAAATGACATTAGGAGTGTTTTGTGATCAGATTAAAATCGTCAGGTACTTTCCAACCGCCCCTTTTCCATTTCCTTCCTCTTCCTCTCCGTTACCTCACAAGATACTCAAATTTGGGATGCCATTATTTCATTGGTTCCCGAGAGTCGGGACACTTGTGCGGTGTTCACACAGTAAAATAAATTAATAAGTAATGTAGATGGATTCATAAAAATTGATAGTGTTCAAGAATATTATAATTTTAAATTTTTATTTTTTATTTTACATAGTAAGATTCGAATACTGCTATTTCTGGAAGTTCTTAATGTCAATTAAGTCCACATTATTCTGAATACTATTCAGCAAGTGTATACACAAAAGCCAGCAGGCAAACCGAATGTAACGGAAGTAGGCACCCAACTGAATTGTGTTAATTAATTAATGAATTTGGATCATTAAAGCATTTGTTTTATTCATGGCTTTCTGAGAAACCGACATATTAATTGAATTTATGCTTACCTCCAAATTCAAAGGCAAAACGGTGCAGAATTTCAATGAGTTGTTTTGGAAATTTTCTCGACTTGAGTTTAAACGAGGGGAATATTAATTATAGTTATTAATTATATTTATGATACATTTTGTTGAACAAATAATGGTGTTGATACAAATCATTATTATATTAATTTTAATAATATATTTGCTTAATAAATAATTATGTTGAGTTGTGTGATAATTACAGTTTGCTGAAAACACATGTTGTTTTACGAACAATAATCTGAAAATAATTTTTATGCTCATATTCCTGAAAAATAAATTTTACATGAAATGCTCCAAAGACGAAAATATTGATGATTTACATCGATCGTCTTCGAGCCACCTAACAAATAATTAAGATAATTTAGGAATACTTGTATATATCATAACCGAGTAAGTAAAATTAGTTTTCACAATCCAAAAAAATTAATAAATAGTAATAACTAATTAAGGGAGGGTTGTTTCACAGAATTTGTAGGATTCATCAAAATTCAAGTTCTGTTATTATTGAAGTACTGTGATACAACTGGCCAATAAAGAAAAAATAACAGAACTCGCATAGAACTTTCACAGAGCTTGAATATTAACTTTGAAATTTTGATGATTCAAATTCTGTGAAATAACACTCCCTAACTAACCATAATACGTTTCAGGGGTAGATGGAGAGTATGGACAGCCATACAGCTCTATGTTGGCATGCACACCTTGCTTAATTCACATCAATACATCGTCTCATACATACCTATACTTCTGTTATTCTGACTCTTGACTTGACACAATTCAAATAGTCTATTAACTTGATCGTCTCATGTCTTCCTCGGGCTTTCCCGACTACTTCTAATATTAATTTCGCCGTCACGTATTCTCATTACATTCCTTTCTCCGCGCACCCGCTCTTATTTATAGCGTATTTGTACATCAACACAAATTATACGAATTACAAAATTAAGCCCTTAAGATGGTTCTATAATAAATTCTAATCTTAAATCGGATTTTGAATGGCCATACAATCTCTGTTTGGCTAATCAAAAATTTCCACGATCGTTGACAAATAGATTTTCCTGGTACCGTAATCTGGGAAACTAGAAATCATCGGATTCCTGCTGGACTTTTATAAGAGCACATTTCAAAATCACATCAAAGACTAACTTGTATTACATTAACACTTATGTAATTAAACGTCGTTTATTTACAGTTTATTAGACAAGCCGTGATAATTATCAAATGCTACAAATCGATTATTGCTACTTGCACTGAACCTTTGTTACTTTGTTGGAGAAAGCACACAGAGAAAATTTCTATGTACATACATTGACCATAAGTATGTAATAAAAAATAAAATAAAACAAGCTGACAACAAGATAAATAAAACATATTTAAGAAGAATAAATAGAAATTAATGAAATGGTGCAGAATAGAACAAATGAAGATTCAAAACGAGATATATCTATAACAGATTAAGGAATATATTAACAAGATTTATATAAAGGCAATAAATAAAGAAGAAAAAAACAATATAGGGAGAAGTACGTAATTTTAATATAAAAATAAAAATAAAACAAAGAATTAGAATGTAATAAGAAAAATAAAAACTGAAAAACTGATAGAGTAGAATAATAACATGAAACCGAAAAAGAACGGGTTAGGTACCCGGCTTCAAAGTGTTCATTACGTTGAGCGTTGGTTGTTCGATAAAGTTTGTTATCTCGGTAGCAATTAAATGTCCCTGATGAGACGTTTGGCAATCGACCATAATATATCGATGCGATTGGCTTTTAATTGTTATGCAACGAAGTATCTATTCACCTTGATTCATCGTGCGCACTGGATAAGGGCTTGAAACGTATCGTCTATGTTATCATGCCACCGCATAAGGCATATTTGTGATGCTATTGTTCTTGACTCTAGTTCGTAGTTAACCGACTTGTAGGTACCAGTTTTTCGGAGACAACAACATATCTGTTCTCAGTTTGTTTTGATAAAGTTTTTCAACCTTTGATCACACCCATAATTAGACAAAACTGACTGTTAGAAAAACTGGTTAGTTGAGCAGTTTAAAGGAACAGGTTTGCAAGATCTGGCCTTCCATATCTTCTTTTATTAATCACCCACATTCGTACTTAAGGACGTAATTTTATAAATATATTTGATATTTTAATCACTGGAATAATTTGATACACTATTGATAGCCCGAAACCGGCCTCAAAACCGTACCTTGACATTTCAATTCCGTGTTTAAGAACTGAATATTCTCCTTTCATTAATTCTAAACAAGTAGTTGGGTTATGTTATGATATCTCTACGTTGCTATTTTAGATTACTGGTTTCTCACTACGATAAAATTTAGTCCTAATGATACCTTACACTTATTTTTTATGTTATTGAGGTCTACATTTTAAACTATTCGCTATTTTACATACGAGTATGTTTACATTATTTCCTTAGTGTGGTGAACATATGTCCGAGGGTATGGAAAGGGACAAGGTTGTCTCGCGTGCACTTAATTACTTAGGATAACCCTTGTAACATAGCGACAATTAAGTACTGTAAATATCGACATATTGTATTGTCATTTACCTACGAATCAATGAAGACAAAGATAAGTCTTTACAGTTGGCGCAGCCGGTAGGATATCTTCCTCAGAAGGCGGGGAAGGTCAACACACTTAGTTTATAATATTGGCATATATTTACAAGGTTTATGAATGTTGCTTTGTAACATTATCACCAATATTATTCAATTAATTTCCGAACTGTTGGTTTTGGTCCAGTTTAACATCCACTGCTCCTAGCAGCAACTTCAAAGGATCAGCTACCTCTGGTAGATTGGGCATTGGTTATTTTAAGAAGAAAATTGCTTAAAAACCGTTCTTTGTCATAAGCCTTGATTCCAACCCAATCTTTACAATTTATGTGCCTTTTTCTTCTTTAATACTCTTTGAAGAGTGCTGAAATTATTTCAATAATTAATATTAGGTAGGTGTAACGAAGCGTGGGGGCTTCAATAAGTTATTTGATGATTTATTTAATAGGTTTTGACTTTATGAAGGCGAATAAAATACCTTTTTGTATGATACTTACTGTGAATGAAGATACAATGAATGAGCAGGTACACGGAGAAAATTAACGTATATGTATACGTATTTTTTTAATCTATGGTTATTGATAGGCAAATGTAAATATTTTTCGGTATTTCACTTGTATTAATAGTTTTACGAATGATTTTAAGAAGATAAATAAATATTTTGAAGAATGTAGTGGCATTAGAAGAGAGAATAATTTTTACGATCGCATTGCTCATGCTTATTTCCCCGATTTCATTATCACCTTTTCTCTGGTGTAGAAATTTTCTACAAAATAGCATTTATTCGTTTATCACCTATGTATACCTACTTCCTTCTACAGTACGTATGTACATAATGTAATATTGCATACCTTTTGTTGTTGCCAGCATTCCTCCATGGCACTAATACAAGTCATATATTTAGCAATATGGCAACAGTTTGTCAACAGTTAGGGGGGTATGTCTCAACATTTTCATTCGTATCACAGCACTATTATTGCGCAGCCCTACTACATAGAATTTATTTTTTATTTAGAGGTGTGAAAATTGTTAGAAACCGAATTAAAAAAAAAATTATATAGATATTTTTCTTCCAAAGAACAATAACTCAGTTTTTACTACGTCTTTGGATAGAAAAAGTTTGGGTAAAAAGTTATTTCGTTTGCAAAAAACATTCGAATGAATAATTACCTTAAATTTTATTTAACAGCAAAGAACATCTCATTTTAAAATGGTAATTAAAAGTCAAAAGGGATTTTGTTGAAAGGAAACGACTTTGTGAATTAAATCATTATTACCCATTATTTAGGTTTATTAGATTTAAAATATATTCCTAGGTAGGTAATACATTAACAACCTCTTTATCTACCTTTTATAAATACCCTCATGTCCAACCATCCTTCAATTGCTGATATGCGATCATATATGAGATACTGTATAGAATGGAATTCAAAGACAATCGCATTAGTTAGGCAACCCTTGCGGATGTCGACAATGGGAAAATTGATAACTTTAAAACGTATTTTTTTAATGAAAGAAATCACTATAATAATGTGCTCAAAGGTTACATATACACAAAGAAATTTTTTTTTAGTATCATACATTTTTCAACATTAACCCCATTAATAAATAATTTCCCTCAGGGCCATGTTTGTTCCATGTTTGGGGATACGGAAAGCAAGGACATGAAGTTCTGGGAAGGAAAAAGGTATGAAAGGTGAGTAGAAATCTGGGGATCAGTGTGTCTAGAGTAACGGACGTATTAATCCATCTCTCGTACTGCGGTGCAAGGCGATGGGTCGAGAGAGTACGGCTGGAGAGGTCAAGAGGTCTCCTTCAACCGGCGATAGTTCAAAACAAAACTCAAGACATAAGGCCTCTGAAGATGAACAGTGTGATTTGTCCGAAACGTCAGGAGTTAAAAAGGAGGTAAAAAGACCGAGTAAACCGAGGTAAACCGAGAAAATTATTCTACATATATGTATATATATACATTTTTTCCTCCATTTCATTTAATTGCTGGCACCCCGGGCGCTTATTAGCATATAATTGATATGTACTGTATATGTACTGTACCCGTCTCACTAAACGATGTCTGTTCCGAGACGGGATATATGGGAGTAAATGGTTTTAACTGTTATTAGTAACGTAAGCAAATAATAATGTTTAACTGTGTAAGTTATATATTTGTAGCGTATATATTTATTGAACACTGACAATATCAAATTTCCGGGTTTTGTCAACCTTTCTGTATTTTCCCATTTCCCAGTATCCCCCTTCTGTCCGCTCACAACATCCCATATTTAAGGGTTCCAAATTTCCACTACTACTAATGAGGCAAACAAAAGTAACCTACATTATGGATTTCGACAAAAAACGTTAGTGGCAAAGGGCAGGACACATCTCTCGCGGGACGGACAAACGATGGACAAATCTCGCCATTATGAGACCCCAAGAGAAAACCACGGGCTCAAGTCCATCCCGAAACATGCTAAATTGACGATATACCCAAATTAGTGACAGTTGTTAGCCCGCGACATCTGTAAATACCGGCTTTCATTTATCAACTCTCGTTTTATCTGTTTGTGTTTTTATAAACATATGTTTATTTTTACGGTATATATTTTGAGATTAAATAAAGGTCTGAGTGAAAATATTCGTATATTATTTGCGTATATATATTTATTTATTAGGGTGTGCAGGAACATTTGGGGGCACTCAGAAATATTAAAAAGTAGCTTCATATACTTAAAAAAGAAGAGTCTGCAATGCCCTTGACTGTAGTCTTAAGTTATTACCCAGTAGTTTGAAAAGCGTTAATGAGATGTGACATGTACGAGTACACAGCTACCGTTATATTTAAAATATGTTTTCTATATGAATTCCATACGAGAGTTCCCCTGCCCGGAGCTTGTGAGGCAAAATCTCCAATTGGGGTTGCCATTTTGTGTAGCCAGTGTGGAAGTACTTGGCCAAACAGATCTATTCACCAAACACGATTGAAGCTACTTCATCATTGTGGGATTTCGACAAGGCGATATTGAGAGGATCCACCAATTTTTTTTCCGTAAAATTCATACATTAAAAAATAATTAGTATTGTGAAACAATTACTATCTTATTTTAGTTTTATTTCTAAACTTTTTTACTAGAGATATGGCAATAGCATGAAGAGCAATCACGAATTATTATTCAAATATCTATTAAATTTGATGTGTAAAATAACTGACATAACCTTTTGTTGAATTACTATATTAGGCTTAGTTGAAAATGTCGATTGTGTATTTTATACGACATGAATTATTTAATGCAAATTGGAAAGTATCAAATTGTGATTAGAATAACTCGAAATAATTGATATTTAGTGTTAATATTTCATTTGAAGTTGATGGTAATATTCTACCAAATAAAATAAGTAGGTGAGTAAATATATTGTCACATATTAGATGAAATCGTACGTTTATGACTGACAGACTGGCGCCAAAAGGATTAAAGCAGACTGAATTCTGTAGAAATAAAATCCCTCAGGCGTATATGTGGTAATACCGTATTTGATGGTTTTATGCAAATGTGGAGATCCGGAAAGAATTCAAGGTTAATGAACAAAATTAAGAAAGAATCGCTTAGGTGGTTTGGACATGTAGAGCAGCTGCACGAATACAATACAGGAGTGCCAGAAGAACACATGTCGCAACAGTGAATTATAGAATAAGTCGGGGACACCCGAGAAAGACATCTGTTCTTAATACTTACTAATACTTTAGTGAAGTCTTGTCAAGCGTCTGAAAAACAGAGCATGTATTAGAGGATGCATGAATGTGAATGATGCAAGGAGTAAGCGCTAAGACAAAACGTATTGTCTGGCGGTCTATCCTCTCCGCCCACCCTTCCGAGAAAACGGCGTGATGGTTAGACAGTTAACTTTGTATAACCTTTTTTTTTTTGTTAAAAGAAATACAAACATTCCCGGGTTACGAATAACCTGGCAATATTTGAAAATCTCCTACTACCATCACAGTAAGCAGAAGATGTTGCTTGGGTCGTAATGGAGGACTTAGCCAGCCAAGGAATTAAACTCACGACGCCTGGGTGGAACCCGGACGCGATACCAACTCAGCCACTGACCGGTCAAAATACATAGATAATCTACGTAGTCTTTTGACAAACTGTAAAACGTATGGAAAAATATTTCAAAAATGATTTCTTTAGATAGATAATAAACACACAATACCAACATATCTATTATGTTTTGTGATTGTGATACGACACGCGTTTTGCTATCATTATGTCTAATTGATTTTTTATTCAATGACATTTTTATCCGATAAGTTATTAAGAGGAACGGCTGCGCGGTCTGTTTCCTGCAAAACTTAATTTTGGTTTAGACGCCAAAATACTCACCTAAACCTAATGATCTTTTTTTTTATCAAAAAGTATAGCAAATATCTAGTACGGATAAGAAGCAATTTAATTATGTTTGTTTTACATTATGAAATATAGGCAATTAAAGTAATTGATTTTTCGCGATTTTGGAGGCACCTTTAGCAATTATTTGGGGTGATGTAGAAAAAGTTTTAGCCATCTACTTTGAAAATGTAATGAAATGTGAAATTAAAAAAAATAAAATTAAAATATGGATTATGGTGGACTTTAAATTAAATTAAAAACGACCAATTTACGTTGGAACATAAATTTGTCGTATGTAGTTTAAAATAACGACCCGAAAAAACCTTTTTTTTAATGTTTTGTTTTTATATTTTTATATACATAATCATGTTACACAATACAATAAACCCTCAAATAATTTTCCAAGTTGCCTCTAAAACTATGAAAATTGATTTTATTTCTCATGGCATATACTTCATAATTTAAAAAAAAACATTCTTCTTATCCGTGCTAGATATTTAGAGAATCTTTAATTAAAAAAATATATATATAATTCAGTTTGGATGAGTATTTTGGCCTCAAATTCAAAAGTAAGTCATGTATGAAACAGGCAGCGTAGCCGTTCCTCTTAAGTTGGGGTACTTCGACAGTCATGCGTGCCTGATAATAATGCGATTGTTAATCGATTCAAAATACCTAATAAGTTTTCATTCATGCATCTTTTATAATTTTCATTTTCTCCCTAGATACTGTTTTTGTTGCAAATACATGTTACCAATATGACTTGACAGTATTTTTTAATTACCGAATATTTAATACATCAATAATATTGTCAAAACTGTATTGGTAGTGCGTTCGCGGTCTTAGAAAGATAACATTTTTAATACTGAAGGTAGCCATATTGATAGATTTCAAATTAGAATGAAAAAAAATGTTTGCTAAAAATGAAAGCATTAAGCCTACATCACACGGGTTGCAAGATATTTGTATTTGATATACTTATGTATATGCGAAAGATTTAAGACGTGAGATTTATTCAGAGATTGAAGGATATATAGGAAGAGATACCGAAGGGCAAAGAAATAAATTAGGAATTTCTAAAGTTTGATATAAAACGTTCTCTCCTAGCTCGCTTTGTAATGTCAGTAAAAGTCAGATTTCATCATATATAATGGACTACCCATCCGTTGAGTGAAATATACTTTGTGTTTCACAGATTGTAAATATTCCCAACCTCACACATTATGTACGAGATTCATATTTTGTATACAAACTCTGAACGGTTGATGTTTTATTACCAATTCGTACAATTACAAGAAAAATAATAACACCGTTCCGTGGGTATTTAACGGTTCAAGGCAATAATATTTTTGTTGTTTCCGGAGAACTCCATTGAATATCAAATAGTATTAGTATTTGTTGGCCGAACTTTGATACTAGTATAATGATAAAAAATGTTTGACCTCTAATGTATTTCGGTACTAAGTTCAAGTCGCGAGTATTTTTTGTAACGACTAGAGAAACTATGTACTCGTATGTTGATTTAAACAAAATGCTTAAGTATTATTAGGTTGTTAGTTTCTCGTTTCTACGAACAACAAAGTATGTAGTATGATTGTTTCGTTGTTAATTGAAGATTTCTATTCAACATTAAACCAGTATTATAAAAAAACTGGCCATAGTGAAAAGTGGTAATAGTTAAAAGGGGGTATGAGTATGAGCACGAAAACGCCGCGTAATATTTTGGTTGTTGACAGTGAATTTTTACAGTTAGTGGATGAGTTCGTCTGTTTGGAAATTACATTCAATACAGATCAGAAGGCTGATAAGGACATTGAAAAATGGATAAATTCAAGCGATTTCAATGGAGGACCGAATGCAATAACCCTTTATATGAATAAAAATATCCGAAGGAAGTACTGCTAGAAGTTTATAAAAGCGCCCTTTACCAACTCTAAAGCATGAATATAAGTAGAGGAAATCCAATAGAAGTAAGATTCTGGAGGTGTGATAAAATCATGTACCTATAGTCGTACAGTTAGAGTGCATTTCGAAATAGGATATGCAAACTATTGCAAGGCCGATGTAAGCGCAATTAACTAGATTCAATAAAAGGCCAGTGATGCCCCAATAAGACACGGCACGAGCAATTTTAATAAATACCAATCTGAAACACATACTCGTATACTATGCATAGATTTTTACAGCAAAGTATTGGATAATTTCATTGCTTTTTGATTCACCTAGATTTCCAGGGGCAGCCGTTTCACATATGTGACGTATTTTTGTAATAAATGTACCAAAGTCGAATTTCTTATCAATAATCTTTGTTTGTATACCAACTTCAGATTTCTTTAAATTGATTATAAATATTTACTAAATTAAATTACTGATTATTATTAAATTGTGTTGCCGCTCATCTCCACACAGGATTATCCTAGTGAGATGAGTGGTTAATGTTTTTGTTTTTATATTAAATTTAAAAATAAATAAATAAAATATTGTTTCAACGTCATTATGATAATCAATTTTAGACAATGTTTTAGCTGGATTCCAATTATAATGCAGATTTCCCATAAGACAATCCATTCTGTATTTACCCCATTGTGTAAACTGTAATGTAAGTATTGAATTAACTAATGGTTGCTTCTTCGTCTCGTGTAATGAAATATAAAATCGGATTGCGTCTAATTATCAAATACAAGCTTTATTAGTTGTAAATATTTTGTTTAAATTAGCTTAACTGACTAAACATGTGATGATGATTCAAATTATGAAAACACCATTAATACTATTTTTGTGTATTTATCTAAATTTCCATTTTGAAGGAAGTTTTTTTTTCTCGGTGCGTTTGCGAAACTGGGCTATCTACAAGCGTCAAATAAAATAAAAACTCCATATAAGTTCCCAAGAAATCAACTAGAATTATTTATCTAACTTAATTTCATCAAAAGATTGGTTTTCACTTTGTGGCGTCATTATTAATTAACGAATTAAAAATTAATTAATAATCACCACTTTATTAATATGTACATATCAACATGTTTTGAAAGAGAAGCTTTCCTCATCAGGAATTTACAGTACAATCTGTATATTCCTGATGAGGAAAGCTTCGCTTTCGAAACACGTTGTATATATTAATAAAGTGGTGATTACAAAATATTTTTTAATTAATTTATTTATTTAACGTTTATTTATCGGAATTTCTGATATCCAATAACAAGAAAATAGCACTCAGTGTCCCAAAAAATATTATGATATTCTGTATACGTTTTATATCCGAAGAAAGCCGCACAGAAGAAGAATTGATTTTTGTATAACTGTACTAAAATACGAGGAACTATAAGCGCATACAGCTAGCCAGCGTCACGAATACTGGAACACAAACAAATCCAGCAAACAAGGGAACGTTAAAAATAAGTGTGCACATAAACATGCAGATTCAAATAATGGATAAATGAGACAGAATTCGGAGCGAACCTTATAGCTCATCTTTTTGGAAAGTCATATCTATGAATGGTACAGTCGCATACCCAATTTACACAACGAAGCTAGTCGGTTAGTAATTTACCGAAAAAATTACCTACCTTTAAAATTTAACTACCTGAAGTAATTTACAGAAAAATTTTAAACTTTACGTAGTCCGCGACATTGTAAATACCTTTAGAATTTGTAAATTTAAATAATTACATAATTAATGAGCAGAACTTTGCTTACCATAATTATCAAAGACTCAACAGAATTCAGAACTAAACTTAAAACACATCTTTTCAGACAATCATATCCATAAATTAAAGAAATTCACCTGTAAATTGCTTAGCTAGGCCGGCCGGTTAGTACTTACCTAAAGTCATTAAATAAATAAATAAAAAAATATAATTAAAAATTCACGCATCGGTGCGCAAATGCGTCCACAGCCCGCAACACTGTAAACAACCAAAGTGTAAAATAAAAAATAAAAATAAAAAACGTTAATATTTATTAAAAGCTTCTTACGCTTTTCAAGGTAATTTTATAGATATTTTCGAGTCCTAAAATTTATTTTATGAATACTTTCCAGTCCTAAAAATTAATACCAATAATTCAATAAATACCAACTCTTCTTGTGCCACCAATCATCTAATAAATGTAACATCAATAGAAAGGGAGAAACAAATAACCATGTAAAACTATCATCTCTATAATTAAATTTTTCTAAAACTGTGTTCATCTGAAGCGACCTGCCAGGTAAGTATGTTTTTTCTGTATCTGTCTGTACATAATTAGTTAAGAAATATTTGTACATCGCCCTTGAGGTGATTTCTCACAAAAACGGCGCTATACAAGTCATCCAACTATTATTATTATTACCACTGTTTTTACTATGTAAATATATACATGTATCATATGATTTATTTGTATATTGTTTATTCTGATGAGGAAAGCTTTGCTTTTAAAACATGTAGATATTTATTTATTAAATACAGTGATGTAGACAAAGTTCAACTTAATATTTATGTTAATAATGGCGCCACAAAATAATTACGCATCTTTCGAAGAAAAAAAGTTAATAATTATCATCAAAAATTTCAATTAAACGTCGAGAGGATTTTTTGATTTCTTTCGGTCATTTTTAAAATCTGTTCTCCAGTCCTAAAAAAAAACAACACAAAGCCTTCTTTAGCCACTAACCTCCTAATACGTATACAATCAATTATAAATAACAATAGAATAGTTACTGAAATATCATGCAATATATAGTGTTTTCTGATATTGTGTACCATGCGTGCAAAATCATACCTTCCTAAGCCAAAACTTAATATGATAACACGTTAATTTGGACCTGCCAGGTAAGTATTCGTATATTTCTTTATCTGTTTGTACGAGTACATAATAAGATAAACTCTAGAAAGAAATAATTGTACGGCGCCCTCGAGGTGATGTTTCACAAAAACGGCGCTGTACAAATCATCCCAATATTAGTGTTTCTACTATCTTGGTACGAGAACCGATGAAAGCAGGAAAACACTCTTTAATGACCTCGGCTAGGGATTATAATAAGACAATATTTCATTTATGATAAATGACAACTGCTTCTCTCTGGTGCTACATATACCTTTACTTATCTCTTTTCCAAATGTTACTGGCGAACCATCCTGGTTCTGTTCTAAATCGCTACTAACTACAGAACCTTCTTGGCTCATCTCTAAGACGGCCCTCCGAATCTTCTCGAAGGGATTGTCACGCTATTTATTTCATTACAACACAAAGAACATTCAAATCACACATGAAAATTAAGAACTGCTTACCTACACTTGAAAATAGTAAGCACGTGTATGGGAACCAATATAGTTAATGTAAACAAAAATACACCGGAGACAACAGACTTCTTTTATGGTACTTACGTCATATAAACTGCATAATCCCATAGTTTGTAGGAATTATTTAGCCTTGATTTGGTACAGGGCACACGTGTTAACTGATTTTTTAAACAAACCGAGTACAAATAACTTATATGAAGATGCATTAGCTCATACACGTGTGATAAAACTCAAAACATAAAATCATTACATATTTCTAGTATAACATTTTTCAACAAGCCTATAACTAAAATATAACATATACGAGAAGACATCAAATTATTACAATTCTAAACATGGTAACATAGAAATGTGTGGTGAGACATTGTGATCATAATATACCAGGCCAGAAGTATCTTTTTCTTAAATAATTTCTTCAAACGATTGGTATTCACTTTGTGCTGTCATTATTAATAAATTAATTTTAAAATATACTTATTATTCACCACTTTATAAATATACATTGATATCACTGTATATTTATAATCTTATTTATGTTTTGGTAAATTAGTTTAAGAAAGTAATATCGCATTTTTGGAACAAACAATTATTATTTCCCAAATTATACTAGACAATATACTCGTAAGTAGATGCTTTATAGCAATTATGGTTAGGGTAATTTTTAATATGCATATGATCGGGTAGTAAATTTACTAACTCTAAGGAGTATAATGAAAAATATACATTGTACACTTTTTAACTAAATATATACTTCTCAGTTCTCCTGTATTTACCATGGTTGATTGATTAATTGACTGATTCCGGTGAATGCATATAATCAGATGAAACAATCAAACTTTGTTTACAATCTCACATTTATTCTTCACGACTACCGGTTTCAGAATAACCGTTCCATCATCAGGGCAAAGTATAAGTAGTAAAAATAAATGTGGTTAAGACAAAGTTTGATTGTGTCATTTGATTATAATGGATAACCACAAAGTTATAACTTCATACAATAGAAAAGAATATATTATGGAAAAACAAATATTGATTCTGACCACACGTATAAGTTTTATTATCTATAATTATTATAGGTGGAATTAATAAATTATCCCTCTAAAATGATTCAAACCATACATGACTTAAACCCCCCAGAATAAGATTTTCTGTAAGAAAAAAAAATTCACGTTAATAACTACATTTATAATATTATTCATACAAATTTTAATAATAATAAATGTTGTTATTTTATTGTTTATTCCTTTTTATTTTCTAAATTATATTTGTTAATAATAAAAATAGTTTCTATTTAAATTTCTAATACATATTCCATATCGCTTATAGTAACGGTCAAAGGGTCAGATTTGTTAGACTTAGTTAGCCAGGTCAAAAACGACCATGAGCCCCCTTAATTCGAAAGACCTTAAGGTTCTTTTTCGCTCAAAAATGAATGTCACTTTTTTCCGTTCGGTCGTGTTTCGTGAAAGTCGACCGAACCGCCCGTAGAGTATAGAACACCGCAAGGCTCATTTTGGCTCAAGTCTGAATTTGGACCAACCGAGACAGCCGTGGTTTGAGCAAAAATATGGATAAAAAAATGTCTTTCGACGTCCCTTACGGAAAATTTTAATGCTTTAAACACGCGGGCCGCTGACGAAAAATGAATGGACAATATTTAGTAAAACAGATTTCGGAAGTGTGGGTACCCAATTTTTGAGGTACATATTGGGATAGTATAAAATAATTCTTTTGAATGTAGAATATTAAAAAAAAAACTTAATTCGGTGACAGTAAAAAATCATTAAAAATGCGTTTATTGATAGAAAACGACCATTATTTCTCAGAATTTTTTATATGTTTATATAGCGCTGTTTTTTTACTTTCTCCTCGAACTTAGCATTTAGCTCATAAGACCCCTGTTAAGAGATATGGCTCATGCTCTTAAGGGCAAATATTACGTAAAATATATTTATTGAAATAAAATGACTAGGGGTGGGGTACGGGTTGCGGTAGGAATAGGGGTAGGGGTAGGGATAGGGGTAGCCGATATGGGTATCAAACTGAGCGTCTTCACCTACCTAACCTGATTTGCGCAATTCAAAATTTGACAGCTAACTTCTAGGCCTCATTTGTCGAGTTAAAG